>CAUYLG010028783.1:0-29850 GCA_963573385.1 Cacajao melanocephalus
GGGAATTTCCCAGTTTGTGTTCCACAGAAATTCGTCTGAAATTGCGGCGTCCACTCGCTCTCTGTGCTTTCACTGGGAGCTAAAATCCTGAGCTGTTGTTAATCGGCCATCTTGGATCTCTCGGCCTGGTGATGAAGTTTATTCTGTTTCTTCATTTTCCTTTGATGGACGCCCCTTCCCCGCACAGCTGGACCTTCCCAGTTCAGCTGTGCTTACTGTGAAACTCTCAGTCCTCAGCGCTTCCAATTGCTGTTCTCCTTGTGGGGATGGAACCAGCTGAGCCCGACTCAGGGGCACCCAGTCGCATATACTCCGCACTGAGAAGCGCTGTGCCGCGCCGCGCCGGGGCACAGGCAAAGCAGCTGCGCCGGCCAAAAGAGTAGCGCTGGCGACCCGTGTGGCTCCTCCGCCGGAATTTCCCAGTTTGTGTTCCACAGAAATTCGTCTGAAATTGCAGCGTCCACTCGCTCTCTGTGCTTTCACTGGCAGCTAAAATCCTGAGCTCTTGTTAATTGGCCATCTTGGATCTCTCCGCCCGGTGATGAAGTTTTTTCTGTTTCTTAGTTTTCCTTTGTCGGACACCCCTTCCCCGCACAGCTGGACCTTCCCGGTTCAGCTGTGCTTACTGTGAAGCTCAGTCCTCAGCCCTTCCAATTGCTGTTCTCGTTGTGGGGTTGGGACCAGCCAAGCCGGACTCAAAGGGCACCCCGTCCCGTATACTCCGCGCTGAGAAGCACCGTGCCGGGGCACCGGCAAAACAGCCGTTTCAGCCAAAAAAGTCACGCTGGTGACCCGTGTGGCTCCTCTGCCAGGAATCTCCCAGTCTGTGGGCAACAAAAATTCGTCTGAAAGTGCGGCGTCCACTCGCTCTCTGCACTTTCACTGGGAGCTACAATCCTGAGCTGTTGTTAATCGGCCATCTTGGATCTCTCTCTCACCATTGCTATTTTAATCAGTGCACTGTCTGTCTTCCCACCACTGAAAGGTAAATGTCCGGAAGGCAGAGATTGCCATCTGTTTTGTTCACTGCTATCTCCCCTGCTCCCAGAATAGTGCCTGGCACTAAGTAGGCTTGCAGTAAGTACTTTTTGGAATGAATGAAATGACTCACACGTACTCAGAAGCACGGAACACAGAAGTTTTGAGTTGCTCACAGGCATGGTCCCTAGAACATTAAGTGGATAATGTGGAGTGTGTGTCTTGAGAAGCTTTTGCATAGGTGACATAGCCCCTTGGAAGCTAGGGTATTTTTGCAAGGTGGTCCTGCAAAGTTGGTTATCCTGCCTAGAAAAAAAGAAAACCTGTGTTTTACAGGTTCAACAAAATCAACATCCATTTTTTAACAGCCAAGTCTATGAACCCATTTAGGTTTTATTGCTAGTTGGTTAGAGAGCCCTCCTGTGTCTCCATATTAAAATATTATGCAAGAACTTTCAAAAGACATCATGGAATTATAATTGTAGCATTAGAATATATGACATCAACTGTTCTGCTTCATATTTCCCAGAAGAACAAGGAGATCTGAAGAGCCTCCTGTGTGAAGGAGTTCCAGCTGAGGAGTCTTGGTGGAAACTTCTGCTGTGTTGCAGTCAAAATTTCAAGGTCTCAGGCAATACATAGAAAGGGTTCCAGTCATTCTTATTCGGCAGTCTAGCATCTAAAGACCCTTCCTATGTTAAAGGAATAAATCTGCCTATGATAAGAGCCCACTTCTTTCTACTTAAAAAAGCTCAAAAGCAATTGCTCACATGTCCAGGCACCCTTGCAGCTAGAGCCCCCAATTCAAACTCAATCATTCGAACTCTGAACTGAAAGCTAATGAGGCTGGAAGCACATACCCACTCCACTCTGACAATGGGCAGCCAGCTCTGGTTCTTTGGGGCAGCAGTGGAGTCACTCCCAGACTAGTCTGCAGTGGGATATGGGACATTGCTATCTGCCTGAGTATATCCTCCACGCCTCGTTCTTCTGCTCTGCAGAGATTCCATGTGTTACCCAATATTCTCTTAATGAGATCCTCTTTGACATTCATTATCCAGAGACTGTTTATATTCTTTCAACTAAGAAAATGACTTAATTGCTAGATGCTGATTGAGCAGCTACTAGGGAGGAAACACTGGCCTAGAGACCCCTGTGCTCTCACAGACACAATGCAGAAAGTTACAAGTGCCAGAAGGCTGGCTGGTACCTAGGAGTTCCCAGACACCTGGACCAATGCTGTCCAACAGAAATATATAATATGAACTGCATGCCTTGGTCAGCTTGGGCTGCCAGAACAAAATACCATAGACTCAGTGGCTTCAAACAACGGAAATTTATTTTCTCATAGTTCTGGAGGCTTGAAGTTCAAGATCAGGGTATCAGCATAGTTGGTTTCTGGTGAGGGCCCTCTTTCTGGCTGCTAGATGGCTGCCTTTTCACTGTGTCCTCACATGGCAGAGAGAGAGAGAGAGAGACAACACTGATGTCTCTTCCAATAACAACTCTAATCTCATCATGGTGCTCGCCTCATAACCTCTTCTAAACCTAATGGTCTCCCACAGGCCCCATCTCCAAATACCATCATAGGGAGTTAGGGCTTCAACGTAGGAATTTGACGGGGTCCCAATTCAGTCCATAGCAGCACATATATAATTTTGTGTTTTCTAGTAGCCATATTATAAAGGTAAAAGGAAACACATGAAATTAAAATTAAGTGACTCAGTGCAGTGTCTCACGCCTGTAATCCTGGCACTTTTGGAGGCCAATGAGGAAGGATGGCTGGAGGCCAGGAGTTTGAGACCAGCCTGGACAACATAAGAACACCTCATCTCTACCCAAATAAATAAGTTAAAACATTTTTTAAAAGAAATAATTATTAATAATATAGTTTACTTAACCCAACATATTTGAAATATAATTTCAATATAAAAATTGCCAATATAAAAATTTTTGAGATATTTTACATTCTTGTTTTGAAATCCAGTGTATATCTTACATTTATAGCACTTGTCAGTTCGGACTAGCCATATTCAAGTGCTCAACAGGCACATGTAGCTGGTCGCTACCGTATTGGACAGCATCGATCTGCAGTGTTAAAACTAAAACAAACCTTAGAGATCATTTAGTGCAACATCCCACTTTCCAGATAATGATCCCAAGACCCAGCGAGATTCACTGACTTGCTTAAGGTCACACAGTTGTTAAGAAGGCAGAGATGGAATACAAACTTGGGTTACTAATTTCATTTTTTTTTTTTTTGAGACAGTGTCTCTTTCTGTCACCCAGACTGGAGTGCAGTGACACAATCATGGCTCACTGTAGCCTCAAATTCCGGAGCTCAAGTGATCTTCCCACCTCAGCCTCCCAAGTTGCTAGACTACAAGTGCAAGCCACCATGCCTAGCTATTTATTTTCTTTTATGTTTCTGTAGAGACAGTGTCTTGCTATGTTGCCCAGGCTGGTCTCAAACTCTTGGACTCAAGTGATCCTCCTGACTGAGCCTCTCAAAGCACTGGGATTACAAGTGTAAGCCATGGCACCCCACCTCTGATTCCAAGATCAGTGCTTTTCCCATGGCGTCTCCCCATTCAAAGACAGAAGAGATGATGAAGGACTGAGAGAGCCAGACTTAGTGGAAGACCTGAAATAAAGACATAACCATCGCCTCAAAAAAGGAATACAAACGTGACCCCTTCAGGCACTTACTCAACACCTACTACATTCTTGCCTTGTGCTAGATGCTGTAGGAAATGCAAAAGAAAAAAAAAAGAAGACAAATATAAATGAATGCAAAGCTTATACTCTGAATTCCAAGTGCAGAGAAGAGGAAAAGTCTAAATGAAGCAAATGGATAGAACAGACCATTGGATGAAGGTAAGACTTGGAGAGATCTTAAAGGATGAAAAACCCTGACTTTTTGGCTCTTGGTTAGCACTTGGATCCTCCTGAGTTATTTGCTGCCTGCAAAGTTTAGAGATGGAGTGCCAGGCTTCCAGCAAGGGAGCAGCCTCTCTATGCTTACCTGGTCTTAGTTCTGGGTAACATGTAGCCTGGATATCCCCTCAGCAAGTTAAGAGGCCTGAAACCTCCAACTGCTGAAGAGTTTTTCGGGGGTTTTCTGGGGTTTTTCTGAGGCAGTGTCTCATTCTGTCTCCCAGGCTGGAGTGCAGTGGCTTGATCATAGCTCACTGCAGCCTTGAACTTCTGAGCTCAAGTAGTCCTCCTGCCTCAGCTTCCCAAGTAGCTGGACCCATAGGTGCATGCTGCCACACCCAGCTTTTGTTTTGATTTGTTTTTTATAGAGACAGAGTCTCACTATGTTGTCCAGGCTGGTCTTGAACTCTTGACCTCAAGCCATCCTCCTGCCTCAGCCTCCCCAGTAACTAAGACTACAAGTGTGAGTCACCATGCCTGACTTTTGCTTAAGTTTATACTAGCAGCAAGACTTCCTCTCAGTGTAGTCAACTAGAGCAGCATTTCCCAATGTGTGGCCTAGGACGCTGATAGGTGTTACACGGAATAAAAATGGGTACACTGAGTTAAACAAGCAAGAATGTGCCTTTTCACTGCAAAACTTCTCGGGACTTTTAACGTTTTCTGCCATCAGCAGCTGAGCTTCATGATCAAGATCCTAACATGCCTATACCACCTTCCATGGACTGGCCCAGGTGAATGGCAGCACCTCACCTCACCCTTGTCTAATATACCCTTGTGCCTCTGCCTTCCTGACACACTGGCCTTGCTGCCAGCTCCTCTAGATCCATGTCATTGAGTGTCATATCCATAGGCCATTTGTGGCTACTGAGCACTTGAGACATGGCTAGTTTACTTTGAGATGTGCTGTAGGCATAAAATACCTATCAGATTTTAAAGACTTAAGACAAAAAAAGAACGTAAATTCTCACATTAATAATTTTTATGTGGAATGCATATTGAAATATCAATATTTTGGACAGACTGAGTTAGGTAAAATATATTATTAAAATTATTTTCACCTGTTTCTTTTTACTTTTTATAATGTGTTTGCTGGAGAAACTGTAATTACAAATGTGGATCACAGTATATTTTTATTGGACATCCTAAAGCCTCGAGGTCTGTCCATTGGCCTAGTTAATGCTAACCCTGCAAGCTCCAGACATCTGTTTGCATCCTTTCCTCAAAGCCACTTTCCCTGACCCCTTACCTAGGTTTTCTATAAGCATGTTCCTTTCTTTTGTAGAATGTACCTTGGTTTGTAATTATACACTATTTATTTGGCTATTTGATTAATGACCATCTCCCCATTAGGGTAAAAGATCCATGAAAGCAGCAATTGGGTTTGCTTTCCTTTATTACCATTCTCCCAGAGCCCAGAATAAAGCCTGGCACATAGACAGAAAGAGCTTATTACGTGATTATATAGTGTGTTGTGAATCTCCAAGAAAAGGACAGAGTTTTCAGCTTCTACTAAATTGATCTGACCACAGAACCCTTGCCCCACAAAGAGTTTAGTGAGTGTTAAAGCAAACTAAACATGGCCTGAGAAGTACCCTTACTTCTATATTTGAGTCCTTGTGGACAAACCGTAACCTAACTTAATAGGTAGACGAGATTGAAAACTCAATTTAGGAGTATGCAGCTGTAACAATAGCTGAGTTTTGGCCTATCCCAGCAGCCACACTTCAACTGCTCATAGATTGCTGAGTATTCTGTGTTCAAATAAGGCAAACACAAACTTGTAACTAATGCAGTTGTTTCTGTACCTCTCTTCTGATTTCTCTACATCACTCTCCATTTTGCCTGTAAATTTGTTCTGACCACGAGGCATCCCTAGAGCCTCTCTGAATCTGTTGTGATTCCAAGGACTGCCTGATTTGTGAATCATGCATTGCTCAATTAAATGCCTTTAAATTTAATTCAGGTGAAGTTTTTCTTTTAATATGAAGGATCAGAATTTTCCAGGAACACAGTCTGGGAAGCATTGGGTGAAAAACTACAGAAGAAGGTGATTGAGCCTAAATTGAAATCTCCACTTGCAGTATGACATTGGCTCCCCTGAATGATGAAGGTAGCATCTGATAGATGTATTTTGGTTTCTTTCTTTCCTTTTTCGGTCTATTTGACAGAGTTTCAATCTGCCATGCTCGGCTTTTTTTTTTTTTTTTCGTTTGTAGAGACATGATTTCACCATGTTGCTCAGGCTGATCTTGAACTCCTGAGCTCAAGGGATTCGCTCACCTTTACCTCCCAAAGTGCTGGAATTACAGGTGTGAGCCACCATGCCTTGCATAGTTTCTTCACTTTTTATGTTTCCCCTCCTTTGCAAATCATGAGCTGCAATTTCTTGAAGTTTTCCATTCAGAAGATATCTAGGGAAGCTGAATAATTTTTTTTTCATGCAACTTCATGCATGCTGTTCATGCATTGTTGTGTGTTTTTCTCCTGCATTTATACAGATAAGGAGCCGGTGAAAAATTAGGTTTAATCAGTGTTTGGGAGAGTTCAAACGGATTTACTTCAGAAACCAGCCAGCCCTTGCACGTTTCTTTTGGGAGAGGTTGTGTATGGTAGTTGGCCATGTTATGAGAGGCTCAGGGAATTGTTATCAAGCTCCATTCACCCTACCATCTCCACTCCTATAAAAAACAAACAAAAAAAACCCCACAGTGGTTCAGCTCAGGGTGTTATTTTATTCATTCATTCATTCATTGAGATGGAGTCTCACTCTGTCGCACATGCTGGAGTACAGTGGCACAATCTCGGCTCACTGCAACCTCCACCTTCTGGGTTCAAGCAATTCTTCCACCTCAGCCTCCCAAGTAGCTGAAATTACAGGCATGCACCATCATACCTGGCTAATTTTTGTATTTTCAGTAGAGACAGGGTTTCTGCCTGTTGACCAGGCTGGTCTTGAAATCCCGACCGCGGGTGATCCTCCCATCTCGGCCTCCCCAGATGCTGGGATTATAAGCATGAGCCACCTCGCCCAGCCCAGAGTGTTATTTTGATTTACCAGATTAATAATCTTTTCCTACTTCTCCTATACACAAAAGCTAAATGACCACTGATGAGATCAGCCAAGAACTTCATGATTCTGAGCAAGCCTAGAGATCAGCAGCTCCTGTTAATGGCTGATGTGATACCTTGGTTCTTGTCTCCTTGGCTTAAAATAATTTAAACAGGAGACACACAGCAAAGAGGTATAGCATAGAGTAATTTATTGCAAAAGAAAAATAATATTTTGAAAGACAGGTGCAGAATAGACAGCTGATAGGGTTTGACTCTGTGTCCTCACCCAAATATCACCTTGAATTGTAATCCCCATAAGCCCCACGTGTCAAGGGAAGGACCAGGTGGAGGCAATTGAAACATGGTGGCGGTTTCCCCCATGCTGTTCTCATGATAGTGAGTGAGTTCTCACGAGATCTGATGGTTTTATAAGTGTCTGGCACTTCCTTTGCTGGCTCTCATTCTTTCTCCTGCCATCCTGTGAAGAGGTGTCTTCTGCCATGATTGTAAGTTTTCTGAGGCCTCCCCAGCCATGTGGAACTGTGAGTCAATTAAACTTCTTCTTTTTTTTTTTTAATAAATTACCAAGTCTCAAGTATTTCTTCATAGCAGCGTAAGAATAGACTAATACAACAGTACGCCCTGAGGAAGTTCAAGGCAGGCTGCGTGTAAGGATGAGACAGCAAAGACTGGCACTAGGGGACTCCCTTTCTGAGAGTCTTACATGATTACTCATAAGAAGGTGGGAAGAGGTGTTGCTAGTAAGCATGTTCTGGGGGGTCCTCTGGGTGCGCATGTGCAATAGCCATACACGTTTGTTCATACATTGCATGCCTCATTAGCATCTTAATTCTCCACCCAGAATTTGTGTCTTTTACTATTACAATGAGCAAATGGTCAATCTGAGGACAGATAAAATCAAAATGTATCTGCTCTTTAGAGGGGAAGATCCCTACTGAAACTAGCTTTGCTTGAATGAGCTCAGTTACAATGCAAATGCTGAGGCTTATTGTGTTGACTGTACGGTTATCATGGTTGCTGCCTCCCAAGAACATGGTCGCTTCCTTGACTACCTATCCTGCCTCACTCCCAGGGACCAGACTGTAGCTAGCACTGTACTGATGAAACACAGCTGAGCAAACCATGCAGCCTACCTGCTGACATGCTTCTCTGTCCCAGACTTCCACAGACTGGAAGACAGCAGGGCAAATGGCAAACTGGAGGCCTAGATCACCAAGTGAAGTTCAATTTAAAATGCTCTGGGCATCTCCAAAGTTCTGTTGGGGAAAGTACAAAACAAAACAAAAATATCATAAAAAGTGATCCATTTTCTAGCAAAATACGTGATAAAGAACTGACCCTAGAAGATATAGAATATCTAAATGGACCAACAAACACAAGAAAAAATTAATAAAAATGACTATCCTATCTAGCCTCCCACCCCAAAATGTCAAGGGCATATAGTTCCTCAGGTAAATTTCTTTAAATCACCAAACTCTTGGTTAAATCCAATTTTTCACATATTCTGGTACCTCTACCATCACAGCAGAACAAACTAGAAAAAAAACACTGCTAAATTCAGTTAATGACCACTAACCTCAACAGGTCTTTTAATTCTGCTTAGCAATAAAATCCTATTTCCCTGGACCATGTACCCCATCTACTTCTTCTTCTAGACCACCTTCTTACACCTTCTTTCTCCTCAAACCTCCATCATCTCTCCCATCCTCACCCTCTGTTAATGATCTGACTTCATATTGTACTAGAAAAATAAAAACAACCAGAAGAGAACATCTGTGAGCCCCCTCCTCTATCACACCCATCCACCAATTTGTATCTGTACCATGTCCTCAGCCTCCCTTCCTGTTCAGACCATCTGTGCTTCTATCTAAACTCACACCCCCTCCATTTACACATCAGATTTCCATCCCCTCTCACTTACACAAGGACACCACTCCAAATATTTTTTGCTCTCTACTGGTTTGTTCCCTTAGCATACAAGTCAATTATAATTTCTCCCTCATCAAAAAATGTAATTAACTCTACTTCCCTCTCTAGACTCGCCCTATACTCTGCCTCTCTTTACAGTAAAATTCCTTTAAAGAGTCCTCTGTGCTCCCTGGTTCCAATTCTTCAATATTACCTCCTATTAGGCTCCAGCCAGCTTTGCCCCCCACCCCAATTGCTCTCATCAAGGTCCTCTATGGCCTCCAACAGAGCCACAACCCTCTGCTCTCACCCCCTGCTCATTGACCACTCCCTCCTCCAGGAAGCCCCTTCTGGTTTCCCTCCTCTGTCACTGCTCCCTCATCTCAGTCTCCTCTGTTGAGACTCACTGACTCCTTGTTGTTGGAGAAAAAAAAGAAAAGTGATATTTAATTTTTTTTCTCATCGTTTGTGTGTGTGTGTGTGTGTGTGTGTGTGTTCCTTTATAATACATTAGGATAAACTGAAATTTGTTTTTCAATTATGATAGTTTATACTCTGCCCATATTCTCCAGTTAGAACATTTGGCCAAAAAAATAATGTTTGTCAGTTCATTATCAATCTCTGGGTAAATGTCATTCTCTGGCTGCTGTTCTGTTAAGGAGCTAGCCATCTGACTTCCTTTTAATTTTAATGAGAATTGAGTAATCCAGTATCTACTGGATAGTACAGTGGAAATTCAACCCCACCATTGGTAAAACCGAAAAACACACCTTTTTATAAACACGTTTAGGTTAAAAATTATTTAAAGGTTTATATAAGGACATAGTAGTAAAACTGATTGATAGGCAAAAGATTTTCTAGCTGTTTTAAGCTATTTTATAGCTTCAATGTATTTACAGATATCTTGAATAGAAAAGTAGTAATAAAGTTAATTCTAAGTTTCAGGTTCCTGGTACTATTTATCTTTTAGATTTCTAATTATGTCTAAACCCAATCTAAGAATACAATTTATTAGGTTGCAGAACTAGGTAAGATTCATTTAGTCTGCCCTATTTGACAGTGTATAATGACCTTGAAAAAGGTCATAAAATCATCTATTTTTTTTTTATTTGGCACTGAGCCATTTATGGTAGTAAAAACCTTAGTGTAATGAAAAGCCCAACCATTTGATATTGTGTGATGTCGAAGATAAATTCAAATGTAGTTAAGAACAGAATTACACTTTTAGTAGAACTTTGGATAAAATTGTGCTTATATGATGTGGAGCTCTGTCACAAGAGAGGGAATGAGGGGATCATTGTGGACCTCTTAAGATGCTTAACCAATTTGTGGCTTTATTAATGTAATACTAGCAAAACAGAGACTGCTACCAAGAATAATTATGTTAGCTTTAACCCCTAAAACAAAACATAACATTATTTAAATTAGACGATTGCTGTTGACTTAATAGTAATTAATGTCTGGTTTCCTATTGCAATGCTTCCAAATTTATCTTCCAATATTATACTTATTGGCCCATATGAATATTTTGATGCCTTATAATACTGTATTTCCCGTATCCATTTTGTAACGCTAGTCACGCTCTGCCTGTCTTTAGTGTTTTCCCTTTTTGACTGAATATCCTTCCACCTGACCATCTTCAGCAACTTACTGCTTGTACGTATTCACTTAATTCTGCAAATGTTGATCATTTTAAATTTAATCTGACTCTCCATAGTGTTAACTGTCCCACTCAACTTGATGTATGTAAATTTAATGAGCATACTGTCTTGTAAAATTCACAGCCATGAATAAAATGCTGAGTCTAACGAGTAATTCAGTTGAGAAAAGTACACTCTCATTGCCATTCTCTGCTAGATTGCTCCTTAGTGCTCCAACTAGTTGCATGTGTGTGCACAAGTATTAAATTATCTTTTCCCCCCTCTTAGTTTTGCCAAAGAAAATGTGAAAAATATTTATTCTGTACCATTTAAAATATCAGTCTAGTAGGGAGCTAGGGTCCCTAAAAATGATAGCAAACTGGCAATGTGCTGGTGTGTGGGAACGTCTGGCCCCATGCAATCTGTAGGAAGACTCTTTGGGAATGTCTTAAAAGTTGCTTGCTTGACCTAGTTTCCAGGTCAGGGCTGCTGCTGACCAATTTGGTGTCCTTGTGCAAGTTACAGAATAGGTGTATCCTTTCATTCTGGGTGGACACAGCACCACACAAGGTCACAAGTTTGGAAGTTTGGAAGGAATAATGAAGTGAAGTCTGGAAGGGACCTTGGTCCCATTCATTCCTCAACCAGGTACTACTTGGCAGGGGTCAGTCATTATATTGGCTCTGTTCTACTAGGTCACTGAGGTTTAGTGTGGTTCTGCTAGTGTTCTCTGAAGAAGTGATGGATTTTAGCTTGGCCAACTCTGTGTCAGTGCCATGATCTGAAGATTTCTACTTCCGGAGTTGGAATGCGTTCTCATCGTTGTTATCTGAAGATTCTTAGGAGAATCTTCTTAGGAGTAGCAATTGCTCAGTGTTCTAGTCTGGGGCTGTATCATCTCCAGCTTCAGTTCCATCTCTCAGATTACTTGCATCTCATATGTTTCTCCTAAAATAGGATGAGAAAATTCTATTTGAGAACTTTTCTGATATCTTCTTTATTTAGCAAATATTTAAAAGGTGACCATCATGTTCCGTGCACTGTGAAAGAGGCAGCAAGTATAGAAAAATTTCTTTTCAATGTTATTGGTGAGGGAGAAAAGAGAGGGTTATATATAAAGAGTCAGAGTCGAGGGAAGTTTTTCATTTAATTTTAATCCATTAAAGATTACCTTGCTTATATATTGATACTCAACCAACTGAGAGAATTTAGTGAAATAAAATAGAAAAGGATAATAGATGTGTAATGCCCTTTCTGAAGGTGGGAGGAAAGGGAGTCTCGAGCGTACATGAAGAGGAATGTCTTTGGATAGATGCAGTGGTTGGGTAGGGAAAGGTATTAGTGTGCAAATAAAATGGTAAAACAGCAGGAAATAGAATTATAGCTATCTTTTCATAGAGAGAATTGAAATTTACTTCCTGAGAGTGATAGGCAGAAGTAGTAGTTTCATAGTTCCTGAAAAACAGCCAAGGTTTGAAATAAGTATAATATGAAATATTAAAAGAGAGAGACTAGTAGGATTTACCATAAATGTAGTAAGAATTGATGAATCAACAGTTGGCCTGCATTGGAAGAAAATGGAAGGGTCAAGAAACTGGAGTATTGGGGTCAAGAAACAGGTGGTCTGGGAGTGGGAAAGTGACAAGGTGGAAGATTGAGGTCAGAGATAAGGATGATGGAGATTCTGATGATGCCTGTGTTGGAGCAGGTTTTAGCTAATGAAACGGTCCAGGTGTGATCAGGAGGACTGTAGCTGAGGACAGCGGAAGTGAGGGTTGCATTGGAGAGGAAGCCAAGGACACTCTAGGGCAGGGGTGCCCAATCTTTTGACTTCCCTGGGTGACATTAGAAGAAGAAGACTTGTCTTGGGCTACACCTAAAATACACTAAGGATAGCTGATGAGCTAAAAAAAAAAATGCAAAAAAAATCTCATGTTTTAAGAAAGTGTTTAAATTTGTGTTAGGCCGCATTTAAAGCTGTTCTGGGCTGCAAGTTGGACAAGCTTGCTCTAGGGCCATTGTAGATGATAGCAAGGTGTGGAGTGTCAGAGGAATCAACCCAAGTTGATGGCAGTAGAAGTGTTCAGTCAGATGGTACTAGCCCCAAGGAAATGGATTTTAGATGATAATAGAGATAAATAATATGGAAATAAGAATGAGGAAGATAAGATAGAACAGAGTTCAAATCTAAGTTAAAGAATCATGGTCAACTTAAAGAATTTTCCTAAACTTCAGCTCTCTCCTCAATAAATATAACAATGTAATCTGATTTAAAAATTGAACAGATCATTTTTTGTTACCTGGAAGTAGGAAAATTTATCATGTCAATAATGAATTGTAAGTGAAAAAGTGTAAGAAAAACTTTTTTTAAATTTTTTAATTTTTTAAAGTTTTTAAACTTTTTATTTGCATATTAAAAAAATTGTTCATTCCAATAATTAAAATCATTTGAACAAAAAAAAATGGCACTCTGATTAAACTGCATTACAGCCTGTAGGATACCATGGGCCAGCTTGGTTTTACTCTAGATTTCACATTCGTCCTACCCTACTTCCTCCACTCCACTTCTTCCTTCGCCAACATGCAAGTTCTTTCCTTCCCTGCTAGCCAAATAGACAGATGGGAGAGGCAGGCGCGGCCTTTGATGTCAGTAGTTCTTTGATGTGAAAGGGGCAGCACAGTCATTTAAACTTGATCCAACTTCTTTGCATCTTACAAAGTTAAACAGCTAAAAGAAATACAATAAGAAGGCAATGCTTGAGGAATGTACAGTGCGTACTGGCGGCGCACGACTCATTACGATTCGCCTGCTTGCTTCTCCTGTTCAATCGTTTCTTTGGAAGGCAGTGGATTTTTCTCTTGCTTTTCTGTCTTCTTCAGTTTCGACTTATCGAATTTCTCGATCTCAGCCATATCGGGTTTGTCAGACATGGTTTCGGAGGAATAGCGGAGCTAGGCGCAGGAACGAGCGAAGTCTGGTCTGGGGAGTGGCCACCACCGAGTTCAAGAAAAACTTTTAAAAAGAATAGGCAAGAATGAGAACATCTTACTATATCTGAATTCATATTGTAAAATTTGTATAATTAAACAGTGCAGGCTGACACATTAATAGGCAGATAAAATGGAACAGGAAAAATATCTATAAAATAACAACTACACATGGAAATTTAGCATGTAATAAGAATGGGATAGTAATTCCTTGGGAAAAGATACACGTTTTACTAAGTGACACCTAAATAGCAGTTTGGAAAATAAGGGCTATGATTCTATACAAGGATAAATTCCAAAGGTATTAGAGACACAATTATTTAATGAAATGAAACCATTCAAGTACTAGAGAAAAATTCATGAAAATATAAAGGAACAAAATAATTCATAACTAAAAATCCTAAGTGAGAAAATAAAAGATTAAATGAATTAGAACAGGTAAAACCAGATTCCTTCCTAGCGCAAAATCACAATAAAACAAATTTGCATTGAAAAAGAAGAAATATTGAAAACATATAACAGAAAAATGGTTAATTCCTCTAACGTTCCAGAAACTCCTAGAAATTAAGGAAAAGAAAACAAAATTTGGATAGAAAAACAGAAATAAATAGGAGAAGAGTATTTAGACAAGAAGAGATAAAACTAGCTCACATAGATTTGAAAATATATTCAATCTAAGTCATAGCATGAGAAATACAAATTAAAAATATATTGCTATATTACTTTGCAATGACAGAATTTGCCAAAATCCAAACTTTGACAACTGGTGCAAATCTATTGGAAAAGTAGAAAGAAACAGGCCCTCTAATGTATTGCTGGTGGGATTGCAAAATGATGTAACTTATATAGAGGAAACATTGGCAATAGTTATCAATCACCAACTCCACAATCCTACTTTAAGAAAGTATTTCAAAGAATGGCTGACTAAAATATGCAAAATGTGTCTCACTGTGGTTTTATGATTGACATTTGGCAACAATATGAGTGCCTATCAGTAGGAATAAACTGGGTTTCAACCATACAGTAGAACACTGTGCAGACAGAAGAAGCAGCAAAGGTGATTTCTACAGAGATCTCATTAAGTGGATAAAAATTGTTTCATGATAGTTTTTTTATAAGAAAAAGGAAAGATACAAGTATACACATATATATATATTTCTATTTATTTGGAAAAAAAGCATCAAACACTGGAAGGATTAAACAAAAGCATTTATGAATCTTTACTTCCAGGAACAGGAAGGTAACAGGATGAAAAAACACTTTTGGAAGAAAGATTTCTCTGAATATATTTTATCATGTTGTTTAAGCATTAGAAACATTTTTAAATGCTTTATTTATTTATAAAAATAAAATTACATTAAAATGTAAAAGCCATCCCTAAAAATTAAAAACAGAAGCCAATGCTACTAATTGTATATCATGTTTGTAAAAATAAAGTGACTAAGAACACAGAATTTTGAATGTAAATCAATTTTTGGAATATATCCTGAAGATGAAAACTTCATTAATAAACTTCATTCCTTAGCATATGAGCAGCATATTCCTAGTAGTATGGTTTATGCAGTATTTGTTACGTATGAGTCTATGGGTATTCATTGTACAAATGTCTCTACTTTAGGTATCTTTGAAAAGTCATTGAAGAAAAAATCGTAATGGAATGAGTATTTGCAACTCTTGTTCTACATCTGGACCAGGTTTAAACTATATTGTTTTGTAATAAAAATATCCTGAAGTAATTGGTCAGTTCATAGCCAATACTATGGCTAAAATAAAACTCTAGAGGATTCGGCTATTCCCAGACGATTTCACTTGGAAAATGCATTGACATTTTGCAGAAGCATCAAAGTTCAGCCTTGATGCATTCAATGTTTTCTACAGATTCTTGTGTTTGGAAGGAGTCTCACAAGTTCTTAAAAACATAACAATATTGAATATTTTCTTCAGTTGAGTAATATATTAAATTCCAAACATTGATCCAATCAACCAATCAGAGATTAGTTTTGCCTCCTGAAGATGCAAGAAGGCCATTTTAAATATGTGAAGAGAGTCATTTTTGGTAAGTCTCCCTGTCTACAGTACTGAGTATTCCTATTTCTGAAGGTGTTCCAACATTAATTGAAAATCCACATGTTGTTGAGCAGAAGAGATAATTAGGCCAATAGAAGACATTCTTCCACTGGATTATGAGGTTGTGGAAGGCAGAAATGTAGAATTAGTTACAGTTTAGATGTAAGTGCACCAAGTTTTACTGTCAAATAGATTTGGGTTCTAATGCTGGTTTCCATTTCGTAACTGAATAATCTTGAACAGAATATTTTAGGACTCAGTTTACTGTTATGGAATATGAGCATAGTAATTATTTCCTCAAAGAGCAGCTGTAAGCTGAAATAGACAGCTGTAAAGAGTTTGGAAAATGACTGGAACATAGTAAGAATTTGAAAGTCGTTAATAAATTATTATTTTCTTTTATTCACCACTATTATTCAAAGCTGAATAAATCAACTCATTCCATACCTAGAAGTTTCCAGTAAATGTAGCTAGTTTATCTTATTTGTGATGAGAAATTGGCCTTTTTACTTTAACAAATTCTTGAGCCCTGTCCTGTAGACTGCAACCATACACAGGGAGTAAAGATCTCCCAAGACAGTTCTTTAAATATCATATTTCTATCTGTGTCATTGCTTTTCATATAAATAGTGTATTTCTACAGATGTCTTTGCTTTTCAAGTAAGTATGGCACATCATTAATTTCTTTTTAATAAGAATCCAGTTGAGTCATACTTCACCCCCGAAAAAAGGTGGAGCACGTGCTCATCTTAAGACAGTGAATTAAAACCAGTTTGATTTAGAAATGCATTGCAAATGTTAGGTTGTTCCATGACACAACTGGAAAGTGGCACGTAACAGGAGCTAGGGATCACCATTTTAGCATTGTCCTTACTGTAACAATGTAAATGACATCCACATTTGCTTATAAGTTACAGATTAATATGACTTCTTCTATCATAAAGAATTTCAGACAAGAAAAATCAAATGAGAATATGTTGGTGTATATCATAATACATTTTTATTACTGATTGTATCATTTATGTTTTAATTGGTTTAGTTTTAATTAAAGAATTCTAAAGGCAATCTGACATAATGAGGAAAATGAGACATGAGGTTTAGAGTCAGGTATGTAAGGACAAATCCTAGTAATAGCACATCATCTCTCTACTTGATGATTGTGGGGCTTTAGTGAAGTTGCATATGTACTTAGCATTCCTATCTCTCAAATGGAGAAAATAGTCTTCTCTCAATTATCTGGGAAAATTTCACAATATAATCCCTATACGGTACCTGGTGGAGCATATTATGAGTGCAATAAATGTTCACTTTCTCTCATTTCCTCTTTATTAGACCTAACAGTTGCTGAGGGAGTTTTCAATTTTCATAAGCTAGGATTTCATAGTTTTTAAAGTGCACCACAAGAATCTGGACTTCGTCATAATTGTTTCTAATGGTTCTTCTAATCAAGATGTATGGAATTACTAATAATAGTAGTGGGTTATCATTTCTAATAGCCTGATAAAGAGAATCCATTCATAAATTGCTCATGGTTCTTCTCTACAGTAGAATTATAATCTGTGTATGCAAAAGCTTCCCTTGCAGATATGCACATGAAGCAACATAAATCTGCAGTTTAAATCACCATAATAGTTCTTTTTATGAATATCCTGTTTAAAACCCTTACTTACAACAGAGCACACAACTATTTGATGTAAACGTGTTACCTTATGCAAACTTTCAACTTTTGTAAATCATGGACTGTTGAATATTTAAGAACTTTCGACAAGGCCACTCAGTTTACATGGAGAATAGGCCTATTTCTTTCCCATAAGAGATCTGTTTTTTTTAATTGTGTATAATTATCATACTTTTGTTATTATCTTCTTCACTGTGGTTTGAGATTTTTATGATCTGAGAAAATGCATTCTCAACTTTTACTGTAACTTTTCCACAAATATTAAGCTGTAACAATTCATCAGAACCTATGTAAATGATATACAATGTTCAAATTTGGAAACTGAAACAGTATTATTCAAACAACTATAAAAATTGTGTTCAGAAGTCATTTTTATTCATTTTTTAAACCCACTGTAGCTCATAAGCATGACATGGGTTCCAAAGGACATCCACACATTTTGTAAAAACTAAATGTGATTTTGAAAATGATTCAATATTCCGAGTCCTTTAGGCAGTGAAAGGATTACTGTGGATATAAAAGCATGTGATTATTCCACATAGAAATCATATAGCTGTGTCTTGTGCAATTAAAATTTTGTGGTGGTTTATGGTCATTAAAAGCACATATTGAAAGATGCTTTCATAGAAAATGAGAAACAGGGGACGACAAAACAAACAAATATCACCATTTTAATGTTATACCATGGTTGGGCTCATAGAATTTGACATTTTTCATAAAATATGGTCCTTAAAATTACGTATTTTTCCACTCTGATCTTCAAATCATCTATGTTAAGTTCATGAGAAGTAGAAATTAAACAACTTTCATATTATTTACTTCTCACTTGGATTTTCTCAATTTGAGAAAATTTCTAAATTATTTTATCTATAGTTATTGAGGATAGAAACAGACTAAAAATAATGGATAAAACAATGATAAAAAGAACCCTACAGGTAAATCAATAATGATAATGTGGTAGATGGTGTTATTCTTTGCAGTTATTTACAACGCCATGATAAATGCAAACATGCATACATGGATTCATGGTCCCAGAGAAGAACTATGAGCAGTTCATGATGGGTTCTCTTTATTCTGATATTAGAAGGAGAATGCTTTGATCAGTGAAATACGAGTGAGCCAGATGTATGATATAATACAAGTTTGGAGAGGCATCAGAAAGTTACACCTGTTCTCTTGCTTTTTACCCCTGTCAGGAGGACAGCATGTTGCAAAAGAGGTCTTCTTGATTCTCAGGACACACAGATCAGAATCACAGGGTACCCACAGAAACCAACATATAATATTGGCCAGAAACAGCAATGATTATGATCAACTAAAATTTGGGGTCTTTTTACTACTGTGAAGCTAACCTTTATCCGTCAGATGCATTTTATTTTCTTTTGTGATTGCTGCTGGCCTTGAGTTAGTCTATTGTCCTATAATGTTTACATTCTACCCAGAAAAAAAATTTTTGTGCATTTATGGCAGATATCTTCCTGGTCATTCAACTCCCTTATATTTGAATGTCTTATTGTGAATGCCTGTTTTGCTTTGGAGTGATTTGTAGTTATTAAAACATGCTATTTGAATGAAAATCCTCACAGAAGTGAACACTGAAAACACTGTTTAAATGTAATTGTTCGTGGGTTTCACTTTTGATGTAGCCTTTTTCCTCAAAAATGTTGTTGAATTTCTGGCAAGGAGAAGCCATATTATTACTTGTGCTAAAGCCTTACAATATTTTTTGATATTGTTGCCCTTTTGAAATTATATCGAGTTTGCAGTTATGTATTGCTCTCAGGGCTGATAATCATCCTTCTTAAGCTCCACGTATTACACAGCCTGGTGAGATCTATCTGCTAATATGCTAATAAGGTATTACGGGGGAAAAAATAGTGTTTTAGAAACAAATATACATCAGAAGAAAAACAACAATCTTAGAGAAATAGTCTTTTGGTAAGAAGCACAACCAAATATATTAGTTGGCTTAACACCATAATAAGAAATAGACATGTTGGCTTAACACCAATTGGTATCTGCAATATATTATGAGAAGAAAAGAGCTAACTTGATATCACTCTGGCAAAGAAACATAATATGTTTTGCAAAGCATCCCAAAGGAAAGCAACTGACCTTATGATTATTAACAGTTACCCCCAAGAAAAGACTATGCATTTTTGAAGCAAATTTGAAGGTGACATGGTACTCTCTATAGTAGTACAACAACATGAAAACACAGGGACTGGTAACAGCTCTGAGGTTAGGTGACAATGAATCTACCTCAAGTGAAATACAATTAAGTTACTTCTAATTTTGGAGCTGTTTACAATGATATAACAAGCATTTTTAAAAACATTTTTGGTACATATAGTTACAAACTCCTGCTATTATTTTTTAAAGCTGACTTCTCAGAACAGTTGATTATACTTTAAATTTATATAGATACTCTAAACAGTGCTGTTTGAACTTAATGTGCATATAAGTCACCTGCAGAGCTTGTTAAAATGTAGATCCTGATTCATTAACCTGAAATGGAATCTGAGATTCTGCATTTCTAACAAGCTCCAAAGTGATGCCGATGCTTTTGGTTCTTGGACCACACTCAAGTAATGATGTTCTAAACCATAATAACATTTATTACCAAGTTAAATGTCTGTCTTTATTAGTGACCTGAGTGTTCATTTAAGGAAGATCTTGGGAATTTTGCACTGTCAAAGTAACTCAATATATATTTCTCAAAAAAGTAGACAGGTGACTTATCTACCTTATCAATGTGCTATGTAAAAGAAACAGAAAATAGATAATCTAATGTCCAATATTCTACAACTTAACATTTACCTTTTACCTTGTTTGCTAGGAATACCTTTACCAAGATCAACTGACATATAAATTTTAATTACATTTTGCTCTTGCTTCTTATTTACATAAGTGATTTTTAAATTGCTTCAATAGGTAACTGCCTTGTGAACAATTAAAAAAAATTAACAATATTGCTTTAACTTCAAATATTTTATCTTATTTGCCAGTGAAACATGAAGGAGAGAGATAAAGAGAGAATGAGATAGAGAAACTGATATAATCTCGAGAAACATCAGTAATCTTAAGATTAATTTTAATAAATGTCAGTATAACAGTCCTTTTTCCCTTCAATCACATTTCTTTTGATTATTTCCTAGGATAGGAATCTTCAAAAATGTTTATTTTCCTTTCCTTTAAAACAGAATATATATTCTAAGACAGAAAGTCATTCCATGCATTTCAAGTGATTATTTGTATTTCTTTAAGAAATAAATTATTTATGTGTGTATGTGTATTTGGTGGATTCACTTTATTATGTTATAAACTAAAGTGAAAGAAATTTGTACTACCTAAAAGACCAAGTGAAAATGAGAACAACAGCAGTAAATCAATTTTGAAAGAAGGTGTCATATGACAAAGAATTAAAAACTGTGTGTGAATACTTTATACAGAATATAATTCACATAGTGAAAAGTAAGAATTGACTATTTCTGAAATTAAATGAGCATATTCAGAGTTCTTATACAAGTAACCAGAAAAAAATATAATTGATATTTTATCCATATTGTATCTTACTTCTGACTTACACGTTTTTAAAAGACACACACACACACACACACACACACAATATTTTATAAAACTTTTGAGATAAGAGAACTACACTGTAGACATAGTTTTACACACACACACACACATACTATGTGATAATTGAGGTAGTGTACATTATTTTAAATCACTATTGAAGTTAATAATTTTTGCACATCGATCATGTATTTTTTTATTCCAGCAATGGAGAAAATATTTTTGTATTGAAACAAAATTAAATATCTAAAAAATGCTTAAGCTTAGCCATATAGTAATCAAAAGATACATTATCTTAAGAAACACTTTCAGAAAAAAATTAAAGGGATGTGCAACTAAACAAAGTATGTTGTAGCTATTCCTGCTAAAAATTTAATTATAGCTTTTTAAATTGTATATTCAATAACAGTGGTCAAACTGAACGTGCTTTTATGTTGCCTAGATTAAAAACTATTCTTGAAAGGTTTTCTAAATTAACAAATCTTATTATATTATCTATTTGATCCTGAAATAAGTTTTATTATATATATATATGACCAAATATATATATCATATATATGTGATCTATATTAGATATATGTGATATGTCTGTGATACATATGTAAAGTGTTTCATACATATCATATACATCACATATATGTGATATTATATATGTGATATATATGATACATGATATTTATCACATATATATTTATCCAAAACTTATTTCAGGATCAAATAGACAATATATATGTAAATATTCAGAAAAGAGAACATTTTTCCTGCATTCCTCTACATGAGAAAGTATTTTCTGCAAACAGTCCTCACTATTACCACGTATTTGATGGCCCACAGAGCTGCAGTGAGTTAACAGAAAGGCTTAGTGTAGGAAAGAGGCTGCCCATGAGAAACCCCACCTCACTCTTCTTCCTCCTTTGGATGTGCTTGTCAGGAGATCATACACTTTGTTCTGCTCTTCACTGCCTTAGAGTTGAGAGAAGCAAGAGTACTAGTGGAGGGACCCACAGCTTTCCTGGCTACTATGACTGGATGGGTAAGTCTATATAATTCGGGAGATGAGAATAAGGGCACATTTAAAATTGCTATAAATATTTTATCACATTTAATACAATTTTTAATGAATATTTTGGTCTCTATGTTCCTTAGTCCTTTGATTTTTAAAATTGATCCAGAACACAGTTTTGGTGCTTTTTAGTAGACTCTCTTTCCCTAATTAAAGCCCACCAATTTTAAAGTCATTTTTTTTGGTCATATTCACTCATATTTTGTATTTTATATTCAGTACACAGATACACTTTTATTTTAGTATTTGTCATATATTAAATTATAATAAAATATATTATAAAAACAGCCATTAAAATATTCTATAGCTAGAAATCAATACATCTCAGAAGTACAATCTTTTTCAAGATGGATTATTTAAATTGAGTAGCTTATTTTAGTTATTCAAACAGTGATGGAGTTTAGATATCATTATCCAAAATAGAAGCAAGCTGAATTACTATGTGGTAAACAGTTTGGTAACTATAAAGTGAAATAAATGGGGAAAATGATATATATTGAAGAAGGTTTTTTATAATTTATTTTTCTGTATAGAGAGAAAGATAATTCAATCACTAGCTTTATCTGTCACAAAGTATCCCATTAAAGGCTTCATGTGTGGTACTTAGAGTTTTATGTCTACATCAATAATATGATATACTAAGTAACTCTTGGGGGAAAAAAGCCATTTTTCATTTATTTCTTTCTTATGACGGTAATACTGATAGTGAGCATTTTATAGTGCACTTGTTTTGAACAACATTTAAATTTAGTTGAAGATTTAGGTATTCAAGAAGCATCTAGTTATAATATGACTGGCTTGTCGTTTAGGAGATTTGCTTATATACATTACACCCTAGTATTAGAGTTTTTCCTTGGTCTTAATTAAGAGAAAGAAGTGGGGGAATTAGTTCAAGCCAAATGACACAAACCTCTATTATTTTTTAAATGGAGGAATACAATTTCATGTTCAATCAGGTAAAATAAGTGAAGGTAAAACAATAAACTCACAGCCACTAAAAAGATTTTATGTGTATGTACAGTAACAGTAATTTCAAAATTGCCAGAAATCATTCCTGGTATATATTTTAATTGCAGGTAGTTTATATCTTTAAGCTATTTAAATAATTTCATGCATCTTAACTGAATTATTCACATTACCTAACAAAAATTTCTGCAGGAAAATGAAGTAACATTTTGAGAAGAAAAATAATGTCAGTAGAAAAAAACTATGAAAACTAAATCCAAGGAATATTGAGAGATTAGAAAGTGAGTAAGGGTGTTAATTCCATCTCTTTCCCCCTTTAAGGCAACACTTGATCAAAACTTTAAAATAATTGAAGTAAAATCATTTTGAGAGAGCACATTCTCATCACTAGAATAATCAACCTCAAGTGATCAATCCCATAAATTTTGAAGCATGGCTTATATATATATAAACTACACACACACACACACACACACACACAAAACAAAAATGAATCTTAAGGCCAAAATGTGGCATCCATATTACCAAAATAGTAAAATAATTAAATTTAAAAATCACCATAATTTTGACACTAAGGAACAAGAATGTCCATGAGAAGCGTTGGTGCTTTTTGATCTCTTCTGTCTTTTCTCTGTCTTTTTCTTCTTTTCTTATCTGGAAAAATATATTTTATCTTCTGAAATACTTACAAGTGCTTTGAATCACTTATATAATAACCATGAAGTATGTTTTTCAAAATCTCTGAACTTTTTTAGAGGAGGCGTTATAGAAATAATTTAAATTTTACCTATTGTATTTTATTGCATTAATAATAATTGACGTTACTAAGCCAAATAGACACAGCTTTCACAGAATCAATCTTCACAATTATTGAAATATTTTGTAATTTTTTGGCTATAATAAAAATAACTTCAATGCATCACCTATTTAAATTACACCATACACTATGCTAAGCACATTTTTTCCCCTTTTATCCTCTGACTTTTAAAAATTTTTATGTATTGTACTTTAAGTTCTGGGGTACATGTGTAGATTTTGCAGGTTTGTTGCATAGGTACACGCATGTCATGGTGGTTTCCTGTCTTCATCCCTCTGTCACCTACCTCAGGTATTTCTCCCAGTGTTATTCCTCCACAACCTCCCTGCCCCCTGCTGTCCCTCCCCTAGCCCCCCATCCCCCCAACATACCCCAGTGTGTGATGTTCCCCTCCCTGTGCCCACGTGTTCTCATTGTTCAGCACCCACCTATGAGTGAGAACATGCGGTGTTTGGTTTTCTGTTCTTGTGTCAGTTTGCTGAGAATGATGGTTTCCAGATTCATCCATGTCCCTACAAAGGACATGAACTCAAATCATTTTTTATGGCTGCATAGTATTCCATGGTGTATATGTGCCACATTTTCTTTGTCCTGTCTGTCGTTGATGGGCATTTGGGTTGCTTCCAGGTCTTTGCTATGGTAAACAGTGCTGCACTGAACATATGTGTGCATATGTCTTTATAGTAGAACAATTTATAATCCTTTGGGTATATACCCAGTAATGGGATTGCTGGGTCAAATGGAATTTCTATTTCTAACTCCTTGAGGAATTGCCACACTGTCTTCCATAATGGTTGAACTAATTTACACTCCCACTAACAGTGTAAAAGCGTTCCTATTTCTCCACATCCTCTCTAGCACCTATTGTCACCCGACTTTTTAATGATCACCATTCTAACCGGCAAGAGATAGTATCTCACTGTGGTTTTGACTTGCATTTCTCTAATGACCAGTGATGATGAGCTTTTTTTCATACGTTTGTTGGCTGCATAACTGTCTCCTTTTGAAAAGTATCTGTTCATATTCTTTGCCCACTTTTTGATGGAGTTGTTTTTTTAAAAAATGTTTATCTAATATCTTATTCCTGAAGTAAACTTCATTGTCCTTTTTATATATTTCTAAATATAAATGAAATTGGTCTGTAAGTTTTCTTTCTCAAAGTATCCTTAGAGTATCTTGACATTCCAGTTGAGCTAATAACCTTAAATGTTTGATACAGTTCACCTTTGAGGCTACTGGAGTCAGTTCTCCTTCTGGCAATATTTTAAATATGGATTCAGTTTTTTTCTTTTAGTACAGTTATAAGGCTGTTTACATTTTGGTAAATTTATTGACATGTTTTCCATAACATGGCTTTTTATATGTGGCCTAATATATATTTAATATATATTTAATGTCTGTAGGATCTTAGATGGTAATACCTTTCTCTCTTTGAAATTGATAATTTTTTACCTTTGTCTTATTTCTTATTTTCTAGATCATTCTACTTAGGGGTTTATTAATTTTATTATCTTGTCAAAGAACGAGGTTCTGGCTTTGACAATTCTTTCTTTTATATTGGTTTCTATTTCATTGTTTTTTGTTTTTATTGTTATTATTTCCTTTTATCTACATTTAATTTATCTTTATCTCTTTTCTAACATCTTGAGCTAGATTCAGAACTTATTAATTTTTTAGTCCTATCCTTTTTCTCATCTATAAAATTAAAGCTGTAAATTTCTAACCTTAGTTGCTTTTCATAACCTTGATATATAGAATCTTAGCTATCTTTTAATTTAAAATATTTTCTTATTTTCCTGTAATTTATTCATTGACCTATGGGTTGTAAATAATTATGTCTCTTAATTTCCAAAAATTATGGCAAGATATTATTGTTATTAATTTGTCCTTATTCTACTATGATCAGACATTTTCTGTAGTATTTTAATAATTAAAATGTATTGGGATTTTCTTTGGTCAGTTTTTATAAATATTTTAGGTATTCTTGGAAATAATTTGCATTCTATGGTTGTGGGGTGCAACAAACCATATGTCTTATTGAGTCAAATTTGTTAATCCTTTTGTTTAAATCTTCCATGCCTTATTATATTTTTCCTGTCTTTTCTGTGATATTGAGAAAGTTAATTTAAAAATCTCTATAATAATTATGAATTTCTCCTTGTAGTTATATCAGTTTTGTTTAGAATATTTTCAAATGATTATATTAGTTGCATACAAATTTAGAAGTATTTTATCTTACTGGTGAGTTGAACATTTTATTCTTAAAATATGCCTCACTTTATTCTTTTAATGCCTGTTGTCCTTAAGTTTACTCAGTTTGAAATAATGTATTTATTTCAGTTTTTATTTATTTTTTTTACATGGTACAGTTTAAGAAACAATTTTACTTTGAAGTAACTTCTCTGTATGTTTTATATACAAATGTGTCTTTTATTATAATCTTACAATCTTTGTCTTTTCATTGAAGTTCTGATTTATTTACATTGAATGTAAGTATTAATCTTTTTGAGTTTAACTCTACAGTCTTTATGTTACTTATTTCCCAAACCTGGTTTCTTAAAAAATGTCTTTCTGTTTGCTTTCCATTAGTAGATTAGTTTATATTACTCCATTTTGTTTACTGTTTATTTGGAATTCATACATTATTGTACTTGCTATTAGTGGCTATCCTAGAGGCTATTAAAAACACATTTGACTTACTAAATCTAATATTAATTAGTACTTTTAGTCTTCTATCCTTCTCCCAGGCAATGCAAAGATCTTAGAACACTTTAAAATCAATCTATCTATGTATGAGTCTCTATTTCATCCATCTATATGGATGTCTATGTGTATGTGAATATGTATCTATATATCTGTACATGATTATTTTTCTTAAAGTCTGTTGTATGAAAATTTCCTCATTATACTTTCACTCTTATTTTCACTGGGTGTGGAATTTAATGTTAGTAGCTATATATTTTTTTGCACATTTGATATGGCTTGGCTCTGTGTCTGCACCCAAATCTCACCTTGAATTGTAACCCTTGTAATCCCCACAGGTCAAGCGTAGGACCAGGTGGAGGTAATTGACCAGGTGACGGTAATTGACCAGGTGGAGGTAATTGAATCATGGGGGTGGTTTTCCCCATGCTGTTCTCATGATAATTAGTGAGTCTCGCTAGATCTGTTGGCTATATAAGCGTCTGGCATTTCCTGTGCTTGGGGTCATTCTCTTTCTTGCTTCTCAGTGGAGAGGTGCCTTCCGCCCTGACTAAGTTTCCTGAGGAACCCTGCCTCCCCACGCCAGTCATGTGGAACTGTGAGTTAAATTAAATGCCTTTTCTTTATAAATTACCCAGTCTTAGGCAGTTCTTTAGAGCAGCATGAAAATGAACTAATACAACATTGAAAATACTAATTTATTTCCCTTGGTTCCATTGTTTCTGTTAAGATTAAGCTCTTTGTATTTTGTATTCTTCTATTTTACCATGAGTTATCTTTTTGCAGATTTCTTTAATTCAGTGTGCTTTGGGAATAATCGAATGTTTGAATCAGTAAAGTGTTGTCTTTCATTAGCTTTGGAAAACTCTTGGTTAATACTACCTTTGTTTCATAGACTTCCCTCTTTCTAAAGTTCTAAGTACACATATGTTGGAACTTCTCACTGTGTCCAATATCTCTCTTACCCAGTCTTGTTTCTGTCTCTCTGCTGTGCTTAATTCCCATTAAATATTTTCTGATGTAACTTAGTTTTCTAATTATCTCTTCAGCTGTGTCTAATTTACTATTAAACACATCTCATTTTAAAATTTTAGCTCTTGTATTTGTAAATTATAGATTTTTGGTTTTTTAAAGCTGCAAAATAATTTTTATAGTTTTGTTTTCTGCTAAAATGTTTATTCAAACTCTTGAATAAAACAAGCAGTTATTTAAAAGTTTAAGTCTAATAATTACAATATATTCAATCTCCCTTTCAATCTATTAATTTTTAAATATTTTTTATAAAATTTAGTGTTACTTTTCCTTTGCTGTCTCATTTTTATGTTTGTTGAATATTATATTTGAAAAATGTTTATGGACATAATCTGAGGTCTAGAATGGTGTTTTCTTCTTCTGAAGAGGATTTTATTGGTGGCCTCTCTTCCATATTTTCCAGTTTTTCCATTTGTCCTTAACAGGAGAGTTAGTCCTCTGTTACAGAAAATGCAACTTTTAAGTATTATTTGACCTTTTAAATGCACCTTTTAATATTATTTGATCTTTAAAAGGATAAATATTATTTACCCATTTAAAATATTAATTGACATCTGTGTCTACTTTCTACAATTACCCTAAGCTTAGCAGTTTCTTGAAAACTCCAATAATGATCAAATAAAGTGATTCAGTGATTTCCTTTGTATATTATTTAGATGTTCTAAAATGTATTTTTTAGATCCAGAAGTAGTATTGCTTTATCATTGTTGAACTAAATTTTAAATGTATTAGCCAAGGACTATTTTCATCTGAAATTAATTGATACTGAGTTCTGTATGATAGCCATCAGCAATGTTTGTTGAAGCCATTTTTAGGGGTGTGCTATTGAGGACATATAAATATACTAAAGAAGATGTTTCTGTTCCTATCAGCTGGTGTACATAATTTGTCTAAAAACTTGGCTCAGGGGTTCTGGCTTTCTAACCTCTATACTAGGGAGGTTATAAGTTGCAGTGGCAAAAAATTGGTGTTGTATCAAGAATGTTTTGAAGTCAGGACTTACCCTCTCATTAGCTGTTTTACATTGGACATGTTCATTACCCTTTTTAAGCCTCAGTTTTCTAGATTGTTAAATGGGAATGGACAGCGGCTATTTCATGAAATTTACATAATGATAAAATAAGATTATGCATATAAAGTACTTGAAATACTGCCTAGCACTCTTTAAAGACTCAGTAGAGCTAAGCTGTTCATTTTATTTTGATGATAGGGCCTTATTATTTGCCATTTAAGAATGCGGATTGATTAAGGCAGAACTCCTCTCTGGCTCTGATTATTTTTTTAGTACTTATGTAAACACATTTCTATTGAGCACATATAGAGCAATCTCTAGCTCAAGCTGTAACTCACTATAATTTTCACAAGAATTACTTTCAAGGTTTGACTTTCTGATTGTATATATGTACAATTGTCCTGAAACCCAATTTAGAGCTTAAATTTATGCATGTTTCATTTGGCATTATGTCTATCCTGGATCCTTTTATCTATTACAAAAGTTATCATGTTCGTCCACAAATAACAATGTGTTCATTCAGGTCATTGATAAAAAATGCTAGATTTAGTAGAACCAAAGTGATATTGCAATATGTTCTATGTAACATAATCTGGCTTGAAAATCTTAATATGCTTTTTACAAAAAGAAGCAAATTTAATGTGGCATGAGCCATCACTCTCGTGGTTCATCAGATCGTTATAGTCTTTCCTAAGGGTGAATGAGCTTTCATGTTTACTGATTCCTCCAGATGTTTCCTGGGTATCAAATCAGTGGGTTAATTTGTAGTTTTCATAATCTGAAGTCTGGGGCATCATTTGAGTATTTGCAAAATTTTGATGCTCTTGAATTTTGCTAGAATTTTCCACAGGTTATTGCTAGAAGATTCTGCTTACACTTCCCACAGTATGATAATTTGTGGCTGAGATAATTGCACTTATTTAAAGGAATCATGTGGGGTTTTTTTGGTACACATTCATAAATAACCTCAAGCTCAGCTCCCCTTTTAAAAATAGGCAATATTTACACTGTGTTTTTTACTTGCTAAAAGCTAGTGCATATTTTTTGAGATCCATTTTTCTTGATACTATACCATAAAGTTTTGACTGATGAAGATGACATTATCTTCTTCCCACCCTTTGTCATGAAAGAAATCATTTTTGATGGGAAGAAATGATAGGTTTGGTGTGTATGTCTTTCAACAAACTATATGTAAGGCCAGTTGCCTTGGTAGGAGGCTGGACACGCCCGCCCCTGCTCTTGACACGCCCACCTCTGTACTCGGCACTCAAATCTGCACTCAACACCAGACTCTGCACTGGGCACCTAGCCTGCCGTTAGAAAACCCGCCAAAATTTAAAAGAAACCCCACCAAACCCTGCCCAATAGCAGCGAGCCCCATGCCCCCTGGACGGCCCACTCACC